>JACEVL010000083.1:1490000-1497500 GCA_020284085.1 Aporrectodea caliginosa
CATTTTTAGGAAGGAGATGAAACACGACAGTTGGCTCTGCACGTTTCAGGTCAAGCAGATGTTTTCCGACTCCCGAGCGGTCTTTCAACGGAAGCTTAGGTGTACGGAAGATTCGGCTGGATATAGCAAGGCCTCCTTCCTTCCTCTCCCTGACATTTATGACGGGCAGAGGCTTAATTAACCTGGCATCGGTTGCCTACAGGTAGACTAGGTGGTGAAAGTGTTATCTTTTCAAGAGTGGCAGACGCGCGCCGATGGAGCTGAGCGATGTTGACAGAGGAATGTAGAACTGAGAAAGGAGGCAACGATACTTGATTCTGATAAATCTTTCGAAAGCTATCTATCTTCATGGCTACAAGTGAATTCCAGAATTCCCAGATAGACGGTCTAAACATAGAGAACCCAAACGCAAGTACTGGCCTACAGAGCCCATAGGTAGGTATGTAGGCCTATGTGTGTATGCATGCATGAAGGCCTAAGTATGTATGCAAGCATGTTATGCATGTATGTATAATTATTGTATATAGTTAAGTATGTATACATGAATGCAGGCATACATGTAAGTATGCATGCAGTTATGTTATGTATGTATGCATATATGTTTGTATATAGGTGTGTAAGTATGTATGCAAGTATGTTATGCATATATTCGTGTATGGGCGTAAAGAATGTCTACATGTACACATTTATGCAAGTATGCATGCATGTATGTAAATGTATCTATGTATATGTACATGAATGTATGTATGTATGTAGGTATGTATGCTTATTTGTTTGTTTGTATATATGTTTGTTTTAGGTATGTAACCTAAGCATAATAATAGTAATTCCAAATTTCTAAAGTGCTACTTGAAAGCTAAGCGCTGGGCACCTGCTTATTCACCAGAGCTCTACGTATACATTTATGTCATGTTGTAATAATGTAGTTATATATCGCCTCTGAAGCACTTCTGATATAAGGGTATTTGTATGTGTGTAGCTAGACGTTTATACAGCGCATTTTCAAGTACTTCACAAAGTTGCATATGAATAATATTCTCCATAAAAACGCATAGGCTACTTTTCTCACGAAGACACCTGTTGGAAATTTTTCAACCCATGCTACGTCGCATTGTTTTTATAGATCTTTCAGAAATTCACGGCACTGTATAAATAACCTGAAGTAGTGACCAAAAGTTAGGCAGTGTGTTAGGCATTCGTAGCAGTTAGGCCAAAACTTCGAACAAGGGAACGATTAATTTCTACATTTTTATAGTCATACTGTTATAGTGTTATTATGGACCTACCATCTGTTGTCATCCATTACTGAAAGGGCAAAAGCTGCTTTGGACAATGAACGAGTAATAATTGACTTCTTTCTCATGCTCTCCCTTTGTCCTCCTCCTGTCTATTGTTTCCATTTCTCTCTGTCTACTTGTCTATGTCTCTTCCACTCGCTGTCTCCTCGTTTCTGTATTTCATTTGATTTATGTCGTTTGTCTGTCTCTGTCTCTCTATAGTTCCTACTCCCTCCTTTCCTCCCTTCCGCCCGCCCTCTCTCCCTGTTTCTGTGTCTCTGTCTGTGTCTCTGTCGCTGTCTGTATCGGTGTCAGTGTCTGTCTTCGTCTCTGTCTCTCTCTGTCTGTGTCTGTCTGCCTCTGCTCCGTCTCTCTCCGTCTGTCTGTCTGTTTCTTTGTCTCTGTCTCTCTGTCTCTCTGTCTCTGTCTGTCTCTGTCTGTCTGTCTGTGTCTGTCTCTCTCTCTATCTCTCTCTGTCTCTGTCTCTGTCTCTGTCTCTGTCTCTCTCTCTCTCTCTCTCTCTCTCTCTCTCTCTCTCTCTCTCTCTCTCTCTCTCTCTCTCTCTCTCTCTCTCTCTCTCTCTCTCTCTCTCTCTGTAGCTCTCCCTATCTCTCTCTCTTGTTATATATTATTTCCTCGACCTCTTTTTCTCTGTCTTTTTCTTATTTCTTACTAGCAGTTTTTACCCGGCGTTCGCCCGGGTTTTTCCCAGACGTAATATGTAACGGCTGCAAATAAAGGCTATTTACTTACTTACTATATTTGATGATAGGCCTATATCTGAGCGGAAACGACATTTAGAGGTGAAAGTAGTTGCTTTGCCCGTGTACTGCACGGGTTATCTCTACGCTACCTTAGGCTATATAGGCTTATTATTTATTCCCCGGGCTAAATAATTATAATAGACTAAGCTCGGTCGTTTTTCTATAGCCTATTTTCTATTATCGACGTAGGCTATTATTTGTTCCCCGGGCTAAATATAATAGACGAAGTTCGGCCGTTATTGCGATTGTAATTTTTCGGAGCGACCCGCGTCTTTTAACGAAAGCGCTTGATTTGAAAATTAAGTATGCGTGACGTAAGATTACATAATTAGCATGCGTGACGTGAACAAATGGCCATAGGCCTACCATGGCCTGTATAATTAAAATAAACTCGTCGAAACAGTTGGAAATAATGTAAAATGTCCATATATCGGCGTTTAAATAAAATTGCGAACTGAAAATAGTCGCGTTGACCTAGACGTTGCGTAAAAATGTTTTGTAAATTTTTTCAAATCGCTAAACCGTTCCGTTTCGGAGCCTTTAGCCGGACACGCAAACATACATACGGAAGGACATCGTAAACAGACTAAGACTTATAGTAATAGATTCTCTTCCTTTCTCCGCCCTGTCTATATTTTACGCATACTTATGTATATCTATGTCTACTTTCTTTTGCCACCACCTGTGGAATGCCCTTCCTCCTCTGTAAGTGAATTACCATTCTTTCTGGGTCTCTTCCTACATCCATCTCTCTCCTCAAAATCTGCTTCTACTCTCGGAGTCCTCGCTTTGGAAACGCTACTGAATGGCCTCTGCTGTAGGCGGCGCTATATAAAATAATAAATACAATGCAATACAATTGTCCTTTAAAAATTGTCTACTTCGAATTACCTTTTAAAAATCTATATATTTGAAGTTTCTTATTGTTGATGTTTACTGGTAATTTCCGAAGGTATTTTTCAGGGCAAACTTATATCGGGGGCTGAAGATTTTAAACAGTATCTGTGGGCATGCTGCGCGGTACCAGGTTTTCTAGTGACGACAATAACCCTAACCCTGACCTTAACCGACCCTCACGACGCCAGTAAACTTACGCACTATAATCCTTTAGCCCAGGGGCGGAGACTTAGGGGTTACAGGGAGGACGGTCCCCCCCAAATTTGAGGTGGAGGGGATGGAGCTGCTTATATCCCCCCCCCCCATATTTAGGCCGCTCCTTCATCTGTCCCAACCAAACCCAGGACCAAGTCTCCGCCCATGCTTTAGTCCCGATACTATAAGCTCGCCTTTTTCTGTTCCTTCGACTTGAGGTCGGATTCCCAAAGGTCCATCGCCTCAGATGCCTTGCAGGCTTGCAGGCCTCTCACCCGCAATGCTCGGCCTGCAGAACCGTAGAAGCCTGACTACCTGTATAAATAGAAACTGCTAACCAGATGATATAATTGCACATCCCGGACAGGATTCCACTTCCCATCCAACTCGACACCAAAGACCGAAGGCTGCCATTATACATGTACGTGTGCGGACAGATGTAATGCCTGATTGCAACAGATTATCGGTCTGTCTGCCAGTCTGTCTGTCTGTCTGTCTGTCTGTCTGTCTGTTTGTCTCTCTGTCTGTCTGTCTTCCTGTCTGTCTAACAGTCTATTAACACAGCATAAAATGACAAGGGTTTTAAGTGGTTCGGAAGAGATTTAGTCTGTGTTAAACCCACTGCAAATTAACCTGGAACATATGCTTAATAGCCCAATTTTCCTAGCTTCTTAAAAGCTGCATGTGATAGCGTCCACTGAGACAATTCTATCATCCAAACTATTCCATAAGTCTACAACTCTTGCACTGAAGAATTTCTGCCCTAATGTTCTTTTCGATTTCTTAAATAATTATTTATAAGCTTACATGTGACCCCGAGTTGCCTTGTTTGATGCTAAATAAAAAAAACCTCTCCCACTGTAGTGCTTCCTTTCCAGTAATAATCTTGTAAGCCTCAATTAGATCTCCTCTGCTCCTCCTACTCTCCAATGTTGTTACTCCACATCTTTTCAATCTTTCTTCATAGCTCAAATCCCGTGTAGCCCCAAATCATTTTTGTAGCTCTTCTTGGCACTGTCTCCAGTTTCTCCATGTCTTTAATTGTTTCAGGTTTGTGGCCTGAACACCAGTGATTTGTACAACCTCAATATTGTGTCCTTGTCTCTGTGACTATTGTCCTTATAATGCCTATTCTCTCTCTTTCTCTTTCTCCTTCTCTCTCTTTCTCTTTCTGTCTCTTTCTCTTTCTCTTTCTCTGTCTCTTTCTCTCTCTCTTTCTCTCTCTTTCTGTCTCTGTCTCTGTTTCTCTGTCTCTCTGTCTGTCTCTGTCTCTGTTTGTGTCTCTCTCTGTCTCTCTGTTTCTCTCAGTCGCTCATTGTATCTCTATCTATGTGTTATTCTCTGTTTTTCTGTTTCACTTTGTGTTCACTCTTTCTGTTATTCTTACTATCTCTCAAGTGTTTATATATTCCTTCCTTCCCTCCCTCAATCCCTGTTTCTGTCACTCTGTCTGTGTCTCCGTCGCTGTCTGTGTCTGTCTGTCTCTGTCTCTGTCTCCGTTTCTCTGTCTCTGTCTCTCTCTGTCTCTGTGCCTTTGTCTGCCTCCGTCTCTCTCCGTCTGTCTGTCTGTCTCTCTCTGTAGCTCTTCTTATCTCTCTTTCTCTCTTGTTATATTATATTCTCGACCTCTTTTTCTCTGTCTTTTCTTATTTCTTATTCTCTTCCTTTCTCCACCCTGTCTATGTATTTCTTATGCATACTTATGTTTGCCTATGTCTACTTTCTCACCATTTCCTCTCTTCTTGCTCTTTCTCTCTGTCTCTGTCTGTCTCTCTGTCTGTCTGTCTGTCTGTCTGTCTGTCTGTCTGTCTATCTATCTATCTAACTTTAGCTGTTTCATCGCTGTTATTATTTATTCTTCTGCCATGGTGCTTTCTTCTATAAAAAAAATTATAATTGAAAATCGTCCATTAGAAATTCCCTATGATCCCCTGAACTCTTTTATTAGAACCCATGCTATCCATTGGAAATTGCCAATTGGAACTTCTGTATCTTCTATGAACTCAAATAGACTAGATCTTTTGCCACCACTGGGCCCTCCCTATGCAATGCCCTTCCTCCTCTGTAAGTGGATTACCATTCTTTCTGGGTCTCTTCCTACAGCCTTCTCCCTCGTCAAAACCTGCTTCTACTCTCGGAGTCCTCGCACTGGGAGCGCTACTGAATGGCCACTGCTGTAGGCGGCGCTATATAAATTAATAAATACAGTGCAATACAATTGTTCTTTAAAAATTGTCTACTTCGAATTACCTTTTGAAAATCTATATATCTGAAGTTTCTTATTTTTGATGTTTACTGGTAATTTCCGAAGGCATTTTTCAGGGCAAACTTATTTCGGGGGCTGAAGATTTTAAACAGTATCTGTGGGCATGCTGCGCGGTACCAGGTTTTATAGTGACGACACTAACCCTAACCCTGACCCTAACCGACCCTCACGACGCCAGTAAACTTACGCACTATAATCCTTTAGCCCAGGGGCGGAGACTTAGGGGGGTTACAGGGAGGACGGTCCCCCCAAATTTGAGGTGGAGGGGATGGAGCTGCTTATATCCCCCCCCCCCATATTTAGGCCGCTCCTTCATCTGTCCCAACCAAACCCAGGACCAAGTCTCCGCCCATGCTTTAGTCCCGATACTATAAGCTTGCCTTTTTTTGTTCCTTCGACTTGAGGTCGGATTCCCAAAGACCCGGCAATCGCCTCAGATGCCTTGCAGGCCCCTCACCCGCGATGCTCGGCCTGCAGAACCCTAGAAGCCTGACTACCTGTATAAATAGAAACTCCCAACCAGATGATATAATTGCATATCCCGGACAGGATTCCACTTCCCATCCACTCGACACCAAAGACCGACGGCTGCCATTATACATGTACGTGTGCTGACAGATGTAATGCCTGATTGCAACAGATTATCGGTCTGTCTGTCTGTCTGTCTGTCTGTCTGTCTGTCTGTCTGTCTGTCTGTCTCTCTGTCTGTCTGTCTTCCTGTCTGTCTAACAGTCTCTTAACACAGCATAAAATGACAAGGGTTTTAAGTGGTTCGGAAGAGATTTAGTCTGTGTTAAACCCACTGCAAATTAACCTGGAACATATGCTTAATAGCCCAATTTTCCTAGCTTCTTAAAAGCTGCATGTGATAGCGTCCACTGAGACAATTCTATCATCCAAACTATTCCATAAGTCTACAACTCTTGCACTGAAGAATTTCTGCCCTAATGTTCTTTTCGATTTCTTAAATAATTATTTATAAGCTTACATGTGACCCCGAGTTGCCTTGTTTGATGCTAAATAAAAAAAACCTCTCCCACTGTAGTGCTTCCTTTCCAGTAATAATCTTGTAAGCCTCAATTAGATCTCCTCTGCTCCTCCTACTCTCCAATGTTGTTACTCCACATCTTTTCAATCTTTCTTCATAGCTCAAATCCCGTGTAGCCCCAAATCATTTTTGTAGCTCTTCTTGGCACTGTCTCCAGTTTCTCCATGTCTTTAATTGTTTCAGGTCTGTGGCCTGAACACCAGTGATTTGTACAACCTCAATATTGTGTCCTTGTCTCTGTGACTATTGTCCTTATAATGCCTATTCTCTCTCTTTCTCTTTCTCCTTCTCTCTTTTTCTCTTTCTGTCTCTTTCTCTTTCTCTTTCTCTGTCTCTTTCTCTCTCTTTCTGTCTCTGTCTCTGTCTCTGTTTCTCTGTCTCTCTGTCTGTCTCTGTCTCTGTTTGTGTCTCTCTCTGTCTCTCTGTTTCTCTCAGTCGCTCATTGTATCTCTATCTATGTGTTATTCTCTGTTTTTCTGTTTCACTTTGTGTTCACTCTTTCTGTTATTCTTACTATCTCTCAAGTGTTTATATATTCCCTCCTTCCCTCCCTCAATCCCTGTTTCTGTCACTCTGTCTGTGTCTCCGTCGCTGTCTGTGTCTGTCTGTCTCTGTCTCCGTTTCTCTGTCTCTGTCTCTCTCTGTCTCTGTGCCTTTGTCTGCCTCCGTCTCTCTCCGTCTGTCTGTCTGTCTCTCTCTGTAGCTCTTCTTATCTCTCTTTCTCTCTTGTTATATTATTTTCTCGACCTCTTTTTCTCTGTCTTTTCTTATATCTTATTCTCTTCCTTTCTCCACCCTGTCTATGTATTTCTTATGCATACTTATGTTTGCCTATGTCTACTTTCTCACCATTTCCTCTCTTCTTGCTCTTTCTCTCTGTCTCTGTCTGTCTCTCTGTCTGTCTGTCTGTCTGTCTGTCTGTCTGTCTGTCTGTCTGTCTGTCTGTCTGTCTGTCTGTCTATCTATCTATCTAACTTTAGCTGTTTCATCGCTGTTATTATTTATTCTTCTGCCATGGTGCTTTCTTCTATAAAAAAAATTATAATTGAAAAT
>JACEVL010000083.1:1502500-1512050 GCA_020284085.1 Aporrectodea caliginosa
TCATCATCATCATCATCGTGTTCATCATCACGATCATCTTCATCATCATTGTCATCATCATAGTCTTCTCCTTCTCCTTCTCCTTCTCCTATACTTCGTCTCCTTCTCTTACCTTCTTATTTTGCTTTCGTTTCCCCTTGTCGTTCTTATTCTGTTTCTACTTCTCCTTCTCCTCCTACTTCTTCTCATTCTCATTCTGCTTCTCATTCTGCTACTCCTTCTCGTTGTCTTTCGTCTTCTTCTGCCCCCTCCTTTTCCTTCTTATTCGCATTCTTGTCTACCCTGTGTTTTGCACCGAACTGACCTTCGGGAATCGACTGGACTCTATATCGGCCTTGGTGCTTCATACATTTCTCGCACAGTGTAATATCGCCAAAGAACTTGTCATACGGACCAGTGTTTCCCAAAGTGTTTCCCAAAGTGTTTCCCAAAGTGTTTCCCAAAGTGTGTTACCCTGAACCCCTGGGTTCCGATAAAGGAAGACAACGGTTCCGTCAGAAACTTGGATAAAAGTGTTGCTTGAATTTGTTGTTACATCTAAAATTAGACTCCAAGGCTAAGACAATTCCGTAGGAAAATTTCATTTAAAATTATTTCTATTCTAATTTTACGGATTAAGATGTGTCTGTACCCAGATCATTGTTCTACAACATTATACCAGACTATGTTTTCGCTAAGGTTAATCAATCACCTCTAAGGAGGTAAAACAGGAAGGTGACCTGACCGACGTCCTAGGACGGAGGCACGGGCCCGACCTGGGTTGATTAACCAAAGACCTCCGTACCCACCTTCTCGTGGTGCGAACTGTTAGTAACCTCCATGCAGAGGGGCGAACGAACGGGTACGGCAGGCGAAACCAGAGGAAGGCAATGGCAAACCACCTCTGTACTTTTGCCAAGAAAACTGCCATGGAAAGATGGCGGTCGCTAGGATTCAGCGAATCGACGGCACAAGGTGATGCTTTGCTTACGTTGGGGTTCCGTCAAAACAATTTGAGATTCAAAGAGTTCCGTAGACAAAAAAGATTTGGAAGCACTGATCTAGACTTTTCTGTTCTTGCGTCCTACAGGTGTGGACTGATATTCTCAAAGGCGCAGCGACTGACGGCAAATCCGTGACGCAGGACCAGCTCATCGCTTCCATCTTGAAACGCAGGAACGACCCGAAGTTCCTCGAGACCGTCAGGCAAATGATGACGCTAGAATTCCACGAGATCGACCTTAACAAAGATGGTGCCATCCAGCTGGACGAGTACACCATCATGTTCCAGTTGCGCGGGATCGATCCGGCCCACGCCCCCGCCTCATTCGCGGCCATCGATACCAACAACGACGGAGTGATCAGCTTGGACGAGTTCCTGTGGGCCGTCGTCGATTTCTTCACCGGAGAAGATGAGAAGAGTCCCAGTCGGTTGTTCTGGGGTCCCCTCGTTTAGTGTCCACGTACTCTAAGGTCTTTGGTATTGGCTCATCAAGCTATCTTTTCCTCTCCGTGTTAAACCAAAGAACTGATCCGACGGGAAACGGCCATCCACGACACGACCATCCACGTCATTTCCCCACCTTCCCCTCCCTGCCAGCATGGAGCCCATGTAGGGACCAATATTCCCATATGGGACCCGTACAGTGTGTCCCATCTATTGCCCGTGAAATGCTGGCAGGGCAGCTATGCCTTGCCATGAGAACTGTGCATTATCGTTTTGATCCCATGTTCTATCAGTATTCAGGGAAGTTGTGCTGTTTGGCTTGAAGCTACGGATACTTTCGTGATTAAAATGTAGTTAAGAATGAATAGAGAAGCATTTGACCTCCGCTTCTGCCTATGGTTGTAGTGTGACGCCGGCACCCCGTCGTTTGCGCGCAAGACATTTGCGCGCCGACAAATGCGCGCCGACAATTGCGCGTACCGTCAATTGCGCGCAGGACAATTGCGCGCCGACAATTGCGCGCATAAACATGTGCCTAAACATGTGCATAAACAAACAAACAGCCACGAGGAACGTTTCATCATTATGTTTGTTTCTAGGAATGAGAAAGTTTAAAATATCGTGTTCTCAGACTTGGCCGTCTCTCAAATCGAGAGATTGTGAGCGAGTCCACGCAGATACTCAAGCACAGAAACCGAGCCATAAGTTGGAACCAACGCCATCAAGCGTCGATTGAGCCGAACGTACTTCGATTTCGAAGCCTCGGGTTGTCGGAAACCGGCTCGGAAGCGTTCAATCATCAGCTCCACGTGGTCTTGTTCTTTCCTGAAGTGATCCACGATCTTGAACACCGACGGGTGATGGCAGTCAGCGGTCTGTTGAAACGACCGATGCCAGGCCTCTACAGAATTGTTTGTGTGCGGTAGACTTTCGTTGACACGATAGCGCATGTTCCACAGCGCTATGTCAAATCTGGGGTTCCCTCGTCGATTCCTCCTCTGCCTTCCAACGAAGTTGTCTTCCCAGTAGTCCGTCATAATGCTCGATGGATTCAACCCAGGCTTTTCAGCACTTTGTAACATTTGTTTGCCGTCCTGTCTTTACATTCGTTTACATTTGTTTACTAAAAACTATTTTAAAACCGTGTTGAGCGCTTTTGCGCGCATTTGACGGTGCGCGCAATTGACGGGGTTTTTGGCGCGCAATTGTCGGCGCGCAATTGTCAACGCGCAATTGTCGGCGCGCATTTGTCGGCGCGCAATTGTCGTGCGCGCTAATGACGGGCCACCGTGACGCCTGCATAACACGGTATCACCCGCACAACTCGTTTGGTGTAGAGAGCTATCGATCGTAGGTATACCAGCTGCAATTTCGATTTTAATTATCGGCGATATCATAATACAATATACAATATGTGGACTTCTGTTATCTGGTAAAAACAGCCTTTATTAAAGTACACGAAGGTTCGAGGCATTTTGTGGGATATTATACGACGTGAAGGAATGCCACAAATATGCATACGACCTTATCGGAAACACATATTTCTACAATCATTGGTGGTGGTGGTGGTGGTGGTGGTGGTGGTGGTGGTGGTGGTGGTGGTGGTGGTGGTGGTGGTGGTGGTGGTGGTGGTGGTGGTGGTGGTGGTGGTGGTGGTGGTGGTGGTGGTGGTTTAAATTATCCTGCCCAACTACTGTTTGCAATTGTAATCTGATATTTATAAAGCGCCACTTCAAGAATTAACTTATCATTGATTGCTCACCTTCCTAAATACTCCCATATATCATCTTTCATGGTCAACCAACTGCATTGGCTTCCTCTCTCTGACCGCATTCAGTTTAAAGTCCTTACTTTGGTCCTCAAATCCAAACTGGGACTTGCTTCAAAATACCTCAGGGATGTCATTCGTCCTCCTCTTTCTGCATCTTCTCATCGGCCTCTCCGATCTCTGGACCGGTCTGACTTCTTTGTTCCACGAGCTAGGACCACGATTGCTCAAACTCGATCCTTCGCCATCATTGGGCTCTCTTTATGGAATGCCCTTCCGTTCACTTTGCGTGAGACTTTCCTTTCTGGATCATTGTCTTCATCTCTCTCTCTCTCTCTCTCTCTCTCTCTCTCTCTCTCTCTCTCTCTCTCAGTGTTTCCATTAGAGTCCAAAAGAGGACGTATTTATGCCTTGACCTGGAATTTTTTGGTACGTAGCTCATTGCTTTAGGCTATCACACCGAAAAATTTGGACGTTTTGACGTTTTTAATGGACGTAAAAACGGCCACTTGGGCGTTAACGGAAACACTGCTCTCTCTCCTTAAAACCTATTTCTTCTCTCGGGGTTCTCGCACTGGGAGCGCTACTGAATGGCCATGGCTGTGAGTGGCGCTATATAAATTACTAATTACGCTACATTATCAGTGACGCTCGCGGCTCGAAACAGTGAAATTATTGTCAAATAACACAGACCTCAGACTTTTCGAAACTGTGGAACGGATAAACTGAGGAGCTCGATCCGCACGCAGCCCTCGAGACATTTAGGCGATTCCAGCTGGTGGGTCCAACATAGGCAGAGTTTCTGGACTGAGCTGTACGTAACAGTACCTTACGGAGGACAGTCAGAAGTCCATGGGTAGCCGACTGTAGGGTTCCACGACCGGGGACCGAGGAGACCTAAATGCAGAGGTCTTTAAGTTTGGCGTATATATATGAAGGAGCAGAGCCTATGAGACAATTGCGCATAAAAGTCCAGATCTAAAACCGAATTCACTGTTGGATGGGGAGCCAGTTCAAAGTATACTCCGCATACCCGGTACACGAAGCTATAATGGTCAAACCTGTGGAAATGTGTTGTCAATACATAATTAGCGTCAAATACCAATGAGCTGGACAAATAAAATATGATTCAATGAGGCAAAGACTAGACTTAAAGCCTTACTAATTTGGCCAAATGCCACACAAATTGCTCTCGGCAGATGTGATGTTGATAGCTACCAGCAAAGATGGTGACATGTATAATTATGCATCACTTCCAGTGGCTTCAATAGCCGTAGCCATAGCACAGCAACGCCGTCTCCTATCTCCGTCAGACATTCACGGTCCAACCACTTCGCTCAACCCGCTCCTCTTCCGCCCCAACACTTCTCCGCCCTTCCGTCACATCATCAGTAAAATTTGCAAATCGCTCCATAGATAAATTATACATGTAGCTGTTCCTCCTCTCTGGAAGAAACTCGATCCCGCCGGCATTACGATAAATATCTGATCCATCTTGCGAACTGACCAAAACCTCATTTTTTGCTAGATCTCCCCATAGGTCTTTCACTCAAGACTGAAAACAATGCTTTTAACGAATCCTATCCCCCTCCTCGTCCGCTCACCCCCGCTATTTCAACTCTAAACACCATCCACCTCAGCCGTTTGCATGACTGTTTGACTGCCTGACCTCTGTAGATTTTGACCTGGAACCGATCCCCCACCTATCGATATTGGGCTATGTTTTGACTAAGCGCCTGTGAATAAGCTGGTTCCCGTGACGGCGTGACCTGGCTGCTATGGGCGCTGTAGAAATCTCGA
Source organism: Aporrectodea caliginosa (assembly GCA_020284085.1). NCBI lineage: Eukaryota > Metazoa > Annelida > Clitellata > Crassiclitellata > Lumbricidae > Aporrectodea > Aporrectodea caliginosa. Next base: position 1,507,495 of record JACEVL010000083.1, read on the forward strand.
GATTACGATTACGATCTTACATCGCTGCCTTCGATAAATGTATTGTTTCGCATGCGTTGGTTTTATAATTGACATTGTCACGCTTGCAACGAGGAAGGCTGACCCTATATATATATATATATATATATATATATATATATATATATATATATATATATACATACATTACTGATATGGCCTATATACACCGTGAGGCATAAAAAAGGAAGCCCCTACAAAATCGTTATTATTTTTAACAATATTCAAACAATGTCAACGAAATTCATGAAATTTATAGCTAAATAGCAGGCAATGTAAAAAATTTACAGTTTGTACTCAAACTATCCGCCTTCAGCTTCTACGCATGCGCGAAGTCGCTTGCACCATTCACGCACCGCAGTCGCCTTTTGTTGCGTCGCTACCCAGCTAGCCTAGTGCATTTCATCTGGTTTACTGACGAAAAATTATTCACAGTTGCTTCTCCTAGCAATGCTCAAAATTATCTTCTGTATGTAGCAGTTGGAACTCGAAAGAGTGATATTGCAGCCGACCGCCTTTTACGCACACGTCCGACGTTTTGCAAATCCCTGATGGTTTCAGTCGGTGTTTCTTCTCTGGGGCGCACGTCAATTCACTTCGTTGAAAGGGGGTAAAAATCAACGGCCAATACTACAGAGATGTTTTACTCATGGAAGACCTTTTACCTGAAATTCGATACTTCTCTTAATTTTACATTTTCCAGCAAGATGGTGCTCCAGCCTCCAGTGCACGCACAGAGCTCGAGAAACGGTTGCACTTCTGACGAATGAAACTCCTGACTTCATAATTCCAACACTATGGCCCCCTAACAGCCGAGATCTGAATCCCGTAGATTATCAAATATGGAGATGCATGCAGGAAATGGTGTACAAAGCAAAGGTCCGTAATGTTGAAGATCTTCGTAAGCGAATCATGCAAGCTTGGAACGATCTAGACCAACAAATTATTGACTCGGCGGTGCGTGAATGGTGCAAGCGACTTCGCGCATGCGTAGACGCTGAAGGCGGACAGTTTGAGTACAAATTGTAAATTTTTTTACATTGCCTGCTATTTAGCTATAAATTTCATGAATTTCATTGACATTGTTTGAATATTGTTAAAAATAATAACGATTTTGTAGGGGCTTCCTTTTTTATGCCTCACGGTGTATATATATTTATATATAGGCCATATCAGTAATGTTACTGAAACTAGATCCAACAGCAAATCATTATTGCTGTCAAAACTAGATGCACAATGGTTTAATATATAGGCTGTATACTCTTAGGCGTAGGAGGCAGGACGGCTGCCTCTCCCCCATTCGGGCGTTCGTGTTTTCCGGGAGAAAGAGAATGAGAACGAGGAGGAGGAGGACGAGAGTGAGGAGGAGGAGCAGGAGGAGCAGGAGGAGGAGGAGGAATACGCCAGGTTTCACTTTTCAAAAAAATGAGGTCACTGGTTAGACCTACCGACTACCGCCTACGTAGGCCTACGATATATAGACCTATAGGCAGGGCTGTAAATCCTGGGGAGAGAAGGTTGGGAATTCCCTTCCCACTTTTGAGCCTGGTGAGGGAACGTGAAGGAATTCCCTCCCCACTAGTAGAAGCTTGGAGTATTGTTTGCTTAATGCATTTCTAAATAATTACGATTCCTACGCAATGTTGTTATATGAGCTTCTTAGGGGAAGTTTAGGCCTACACACTTTCGAAGAACAGTTTTCCCTTCCTATACGTCGAAGCAGATTTATGGCCATGCGCAGTGATTAAATTGCTCATCCAGAACGGCTCTCATAAATCTTTACAAATCTAAAGCTAAACCCTATCTGCCAGTATAATGGCGAATCTATAACCGGTACATGTATAGGCTGGCTATTTGCTATTCGGATAAACATAAACTATGTGAAACAAGGTGCATATAAAGTAAGTAAGTAAGTGTGTTCTTTATTAAACGCTGGCAAACGCACGGCGCTGTACATACAAAGTTATACAAAGTTATCAAATAGTAGCTAAAAAGCTAGTAAATAGTAAACTAAAAAACACTATATGGCTTAGCTGTACAACATCCTAGCCAGGAAACCACGCCTGGTGAGGGAATCAAATCTAGAAAGAACACGGTTATGTGAGCGTGGGCGCAGATCGTGACCAGTATAGGACAGGGGGTAGTAGGTAATGAAGGATATGATATGGTCGATCATATTAGCAGAAATGCAGCTGGGTGACGGTTCTCCTCTATTCTAAGTACTGGATCTCACAGTTCAGGTGGTGAATCTCAAATCTGAATTCAGCCACTGGCTCTCGGGCTATATAGGGTCTACTGTTTGCATGCAGGGCCTACTTAGCTCACACGCGCATCATACGCACGACGGAGATCCTGAGTGGCCGATTGGGTTGGTAGCCCGCTCACCACGCCGGCGGCCCGGGTTCGATTCCAGGTCGGTCGGTTTATCAGAGATTAATTTCTCGGATCTTTACTGCGGGTGGCTCGGTCGCAATATAAACGTGAAGTACGAGGTTGCACTCTGCCTCCGACACTAATCATCTTCGATATGAAAGTGTCGTTAAGCTCAAGTACAACAATACGCACGACGCCGATAATTATTCAGGAATCAGGAATCAGAATTTATTTTCGTTTCGGGCAGAAGTAAAAGCTTGTGGCTTCTGCCCCCCCCACACACACACCACCGAAATTTCCCCTATGCCTATGAAGCGTATACTGCAAAACCCCTCCATTGCTATTAGTAGCCTACTGAAATATTAATGTCGCATGGTGAGCATGGGCGAGAAAAAATAAACCAGAAAGAAATCAGCATTTTACCCAATTATTTGGTGAATTATTTAACAGGTTATTGTGAACATCACCTTAATTGGTTGCAATTAAATTCGAAATGAAGTAACTATGCATTAGCCTACTGTTGACATTTTCGTAAAATTTGCTCTCCTTTTCTCACGCTCCTTTTCCCTAGTTGTGACGATTATGATAATATAATCATGACGATGAAGAAGACACTTATAGAGAGTGCACACGTGAAGTTGAACAGATGTGACGACTCTAGACTTCCAGAGCGAGTAGTTTAACATTTTAATGACGAGCTTGTGAGGTAGATGTAGGCTAGAGTAGATGAGGTAGATGTAGGCCAGAGTAGATGAAGTAGGTGTAGGCTAGGTAGATGAAGTAGCTGTAGGCTAGAGTAGATGAAGTAGGTGTAGCTAGAGTAGATGAGGTAGACGTAAGCTAGAGTAGATGAGGTAGACGTAATTAAGCTAGAGTAGATGAGGTAGACGTAAGCTAGGGTGGATGAGGTAGACAGATAGGCATAGGCTAGAGTAGCTTGTGTCTCAGAGTAGGCGGGGTTTGGCCTACGCTTGCTTGTTTCTCATAAAAATTAAATATCCCCATCGACGTGGTTTTCCTTCGCATTGGTGGAAGTGCGTCATCTAGTTCTGTTCGTAGCTCAATGTGTTCAGCTAAAGTTTTAATGATATGATGGTGGGCTTTGGTATTTCGTCGCTAAAGGTGAATTAAATGCACTTATTTAAGTAATCGGTTAATTACCACAATTATGAAACAAAACTGCTGTAGATTTACTGCTAAATGGTTTCAAATTCTAAGCACTGTGTTATCGCTAAACGCTGTGTATAAGAAACGCTTTGGTTATAGTTGCTATTTTGCCCACAGCAGTTTTCTCCTTTGAAGTCAAAATTCAAAGGAAAAATTTCCATCGTTCCACTATTTTCCATTAAACATTACTGGATCTGTCTGGATTTCGGTTTGGCACTGAAACTGGCCCATCAAACCGGCTTTTCTTGCAAATTTGGTTTGACTAAACGCTGGTGTATTTCTCGGGACCATCTGCGCAATATTTGTAGTTTTGGGGTTGATAAATTTCCGATAATATTTACCAAGTAATCTCTTACTTTATTTGGTAAGCCTTTATTCTATCATTTCGGGAATACGTTTAATGGTATCTGGTTGGCCCAGATTCTTCAGTTGCGTTATACTAACTATTGTGTACCAGGAACACCAATATTAATTGGTTTTAGCCCAATGTCAAGGGCCATGACATTGGGCCAGTGCATCGTCCGTTGCTGGCTTAAGAGCCCCAGAGCAATAAAGAGTGGCTCCCTATATTTCACTATTGTACATGGGGCTTTACTTCTGTTATTGTAAAATTGAAATTTCTAAAGCATTATTAAAAAGTTAGCTACAGGGCCCATCGAAGTTAGGCCAGCTGGGCCATTTTGCCCAGCCTCTCTTAGAGAAGGGCTGCAGATTTTAAAATTAGTTATTAATATTCATGTATTTATATCTCCATCTAATAATAATAATAATAATTCAGTGTTTATCTCCACCTAATAATAATATTTCTGTTTGTATCAGTTGCTGTTTAATAGGCAGCATTAACGCTAATGATTTCCGTGATTGTAGATCTGACAAATATTCAAGATGGAAGTTACCAGAACTGGACTATCTGAACTGACCGAAGATAAGATCAACAATCTGGCGGCAGATTTGATCCAGTGCATACTATCGAATCAGCTTCAAGAGGCTCGGGCGCT